>CM039584.1:17163852-17184932 GCA_022457205.1 Saccharum spontaneum | reverse complement strand
GGCCGTGAAGAAAACCGGCCCGAGAGCAGAGAGAGAATAAGAAATCCTTTTCCAATTTTTCAAATTCATTTTTCAAATGATTTTCAAATCAAATTTGAATTTGATTTAAATCACTCAATACAAAACTTCAAATGCAGCAGCATGAATGCTCAATCATGTTTCTACCCTTATATTTGATTTTAAATTTATAAAAATTATTCTTATTCTAAATTTGCATGCTTCATAAAAATAAATATAAAAATCACATTTTTCCTATTTTTCTTCTCTTCAAATTTTAGGGTGTTACAATTCTACCCCCCTTAAAATGAATCTCGTCCCGAGATTCGACCGGTGCTTACTCAAACAGTTGCGGGTAGGTTTTTCTCAGATCCTCTTCTCGTTCCCAAGTAGCCTCTTCTGCAGTGTACCGATTCCACTGTACTTTACACATTTTGATTGTTCTACTTCTTGTGACTCTGTCCGCAGTCTCCAAAATTTTAACCGGAAACTCCTCATATGTAAGATCCTCCTTAACAGTGAGTTGCTCTATCAGAATCTGTTCTTCTGGTACTCGTAAACATTTCTTCAATTGAGACACATGGAACACATCATGTACACCTACCAAACTTTCGGGTAATTCCAACTGATATGCCACTTCACCACGTCTTTCTATAATCCTGAAAGGTCCAATATATCTTGGTGCCAATTTACCCTTCATGTTAAACCTCTTCACACTCCTCATGGGTGACACTTTCAAGTAGACATAATCCCCTACCTCAAAAGTCAACTCCCTTCTGCGAGTATCAGCATAACTTTTCTGTCTGGACTGTGCTATTTTTAGATTATCTCTAATCATTCTCACTTTCTTTTCAGCATCCTTTAATACATCAGGCCCAAACACTTGACTCTCCCCTGTCTGATTCCAGAACAACGGGGTCCTACACTTTCGTCCATATAGAGCCTCAAACGGTGCCATTTGAAGACTCTTCTGATAACTATTGTTATAAGAGAACTTTGCGTATGGCAAACTCTTATCCCAGCTAGTACCATATTGTAAAGCACAAGCTCTCAACATATCTTCCAATATCTGATTAATTCTCTCTGTTTGACCATCTGTCTGGGGATGATAAGCTGTACTAAAATTTAGTTTGGTCCCCAATGATTCATGTATCTTTTGCCAATAATGAGATGTAAACTGAGTACCTCGATCAGACACAATCTTCTTAGGAACTCCATGTAGACTCACTATTCTTTCCATATACAACTCTGCCAACTTCGCACTGCTATATGTAGTCTTCACAGGCAGAAAATGAGCAACCTTAGTCAGACGATCCACTATCACCCAAATTGAATCATATCCTCTTTGAGTCCGTGGTAACCCAACTATAAAGTCCATACCAACCTCTTCCCATTTCCACTCGGGTATCTGCATAGGCTGTAACAATCCTGCAGGTCTCTGATGTTCCGCTTTCACCCTTTGACAAGTGTCACACAAGGCAACATACTCAGCTACGTCTCTCTTTAAACCATACCACCAATATTTCTCTTTCAGATCTAAGTACATCTTAGTACTCCCTGGATGTATGGAATAAGCTGACTCATGAGCTTCACGCAGAATTGCCATTCGGATATCCTTATCTTCGGGCACACACAGCCTTTTCCCAAACCATAGCGTACCATTTTCATCCTTACGAAATCCTGGAGATTTACCTTTCGCTATGTTTTCAGCTATCTCTCTCAACTTTTCATCCTTCTGCTGACCTTTACGGATTTCTTGCTCCAGAGTAGGCTCTAATACTAGTTCCACTGCATTGGTAGTAAATCCTAAGTTCAGATGCTTGCACTTAGCACACAATTCTTTTGGCATAGGCATTACTTGTATTTCATTTGCATAACTTTTCCTACTAAGAGCATCAGCAACAACGTTGGCCTTTCCGGGATGATAATGCACCTCTAGATCATAGTCTTTTATCAACTCCAACCATCTACGCTGCCTCAAGTTCAAATCCGTTTGAGTGAAGATATACCTTAGACTCTTGTGATCAGTGTATATATCACTCTTGTGTCCAATCAAATAATGTCTCCATATCTTTAATGCATGAACTACTGCAGCTAATTCCAAATCGTGAGTAGGGTAATTTAACTCATGCTTCCTTAACTGCCTCGATGCATATGCCACAACTCTACCTTCTTGCATCAGAACACATCCCAAACCCAATCGAGATGCATCACAATAGATAGAGAAAGGTTTATTCAGATCTGGCAAAACTAAGACGGGTGTAGTAGTCAATCTTTTCTTGAATTCCTCAAAATTAGCCTCACACTTCTCGGACCACACAAACTTGGCATTCTTCTCCAACAATGCAGTCATTGGTTTTGCAAGCTTTGAAAATCCCTCTATAAATCTCCTATAATAACCATCCAATCCCAAGAAGCTACGGATCTCACTCACATTGATGGGTGGTTTCCAGTTCAATACATCTTTCACCTTGCCAGGATCTACTGATATTCCTCCATTTGAAACAATGTGACCCAGAAAAGAAACTTCCTTCAGCCAAAACTCACATTTACTCCTTTTTGCATATAGTTGGTGTTCTCTGAGCTTCTGCAAGACCAACCTCAAATGTTCAGCATGTTCTTCCTCCGTCTTGGAAAACACTAGTATATCATCAATGAATACCACTACAAACTTGTCCAGATATTCCATGAACACCTTATTCATTAAATACATGAAGTATGCAGGAGCATTAGTCAAACCAAAGGACATCACTGTATACTCATATAACCCATACCGTGTGGTAAATGCTGTCTTGGGTATATCCCTGGCACGAATCTTCAATTGATGATATCCAGAGCGAAGATCAATCTTGGAGAATACACAAGCTCCTCTCAACTGATCAAACAGGTCATCAATTCTAGGCAATGGGTACTTGTTCTTAATAGTAACCTCATTAAGAGACCGATAATCTACACACATCCTCTGAGTTCCATCTTTCTTATCCACAAAAATCACTGGTGCTCCCCATGGTAAAGAACTAGGACGAATAAAACCCTTATCCTGCAACTCCTTAATTTGTTTCTTAAGTTCTTCTAATTCATTTACTCCCATTCTATATGGACGCTTAGCTATAGGTGCAGTTTCAGGTAATAATTCAATAATAAATTCAATGTCACGGTCTGGTGGCATACCTGGCAATTCCTCCGGAAACACATCTGGGAACTCCTCCACAACTGGATCTTCCTGGTTGGCACCATCATTGAGCTGGTTCACTGTAGCGGTCTCTTGTTTTTGCACTTTTACTTCAACCCTGATTCTATCACCCTTTGGTGTTGTCAGCACAACTGATTTATCCTTACACTGAATCTCTGCTTGTTGTTGCATCATCCAATCCATTCCCAATATAAGATCAATCCCAGCTGTTCTCAATACTATAGGGCTAACTGTAAACTCTACCCCCTTAAGTTGAGACTAATTGGAAGACAGCGATAAGATGCTGGCATGCTTCCACCAGGTGAGTTTACTAAGATAGGATTCTTCATGGCACACAAATGGATTATATGTATTCTAACAAATGATTGTGATATGAAAGAATGTGATGCTCCAGAATCAAAAAGAACAGTGGCGGGAGTAGAGTGGACATCGAACGTACCAAGCATAACTTCTGGCTCCTCCACTGCAGTTTCCTGGGACAAGTGATTCACCCTTCCCGAGTTAAGTGCGGGCTTCTGGTGGCTGCTCTGTCTCTGGGGAGTCTGCGGGTTGGGCTTCTCCGGGCAATTGTAGGACAAGTGACCTTCTTTTCCACATCGGAAACACCTGTTGGGAGTATTGGGAGCACTAGTCTTCATAGGAGTGTTGTTGGAAGGACCCTGACACTGCGCTTGATTCCCATTCTGCTGCGGTGGTCGTTGGTTGCTATTCTGTGGCTGGAATGGGGGACGTTGCGGGAACTGTCCACGGAATGGGGCCTGACCACGATTCCACTGTCCAGAAGGAGGCCTCTGCTGATTATTCTGTTGAAAGCCAGTATGTGGACGGGTGTTGCTATTGGAGGCTTGTCCCTATAACCTCTTCCTCTTTGCATCCATTTCTTTGCGCTTGTTATCCACCACGATAGCGCGGTTCACAAGCGTCTGAAAGTTAGGGTAGGTATTGGACATCAACTGCAACTGTAGTCCATCATATAATCCCTTCAAGAAGCGGCGCTGCTTATCATTGTCATTGGCCACCTCATGTGGAGCATATCGTGACAATTGAGCAAACTTGTCACGGTACTCAGCTACAGTCATTGACCCTTGGGTCAGGTTCCTGAATTCCTCCGCCTTCAACTCTATCATTCCTTCAGGTATATGGTAAGCCCTGAAGTTCTCTCTAAACTCCTGCCAGGTGACTGCAGGAGCATTGGCAGGACGACCATACTCATATGACTCCCACCAATCCTGAGCTTCTCCCTGAAGTTGCCCCGAAGCGAACAACACCTTCTGTCGGTCATCACATTGTGCAATGGTGAGTTGTTTCTCCACAGCACGAAGCCAATCATCGGCCTCCAAAGGATCAACAGCATGTGTGAACACTGGGGGACGACCCTTCAAAAATTCACCACGCTTATCACGTGGTTGAGCCCCAGCAACTGGCTGATTTTGCTGATTCTGCACTAGTTGTTGCATCAACTGCGTCTGTACTGCCAACAGTTGCTCGATAGTTGGTGGCGGTGGTGGTGGTGGATTTGGGGGAATGTTTCCACGACCTCTGCCTCTTCCTCTTTCGGCCATCTGCCACCCATAAACATGCAAACTTTAAGAATTCCAGGTTATCAACCACTTAAGAATGAGATCTGAAAG
Source organism: Saccharum spontaneum (assembly GCA_022457205.1). Taxonomy (NCBI): domain Eukaryota; kingdom Viridiplantae; phylum Streptophyta; class Magnoliopsida; order Poales; family Poaceae; genus Saccharum; species Saccharum spontaneum. The sequence goes on along the minus strand of CM039584.1, from coordinate 17,180,111 downwards.
TTTTCTGGACAAGTAGCAATATTGACAGTTCAGTATTTCAATCATATCTCGAGCTACAGAAGTCCAAAAGAGGCGTGCTTTATATGGTTGGAAAGCTTATGGAATTATCCACAATTTCTATTCAGACCTCAAGACCAGATTCTGTCGTTAAGTCTATGAAAAATAAGGTGTAACAGAAACTGTTCCAGATTCCAGACTGTGCAGAAACTTTAACTTGTGAAAATTATATCTCTCGAACCAGATTAGATAAAAAGGTGATTCTAGTGGCATTTGAAAGATTCTTGAGTCTAGTTTCTCTCATAAAAATTTCATAAATTTTGCATGAACCGTTTTTAAACTATAGCAGAAACATTGGAGACTGCTCCAGAAAACAGCAAGGACAGAAACGAGACAATATCAAACCCAACTATTATTCCTTGACTATTAAACTTATTATTCTTAAGAATGGAACTTGTAGACATGCCTACAAGTCCCGACACTCAAACAAAGATCCAACTCACACATAAGCATAATAATAAAGCAACTAGCACCCCAAGGTTCAAACCACACGACAGACTCAACTGACTCAACTGACGTTACTAAGAACGTTCTTATTACATAAAGGACTCCTACTTCCTAAGGAAGTGGCTCATGCTCTAATGTCTCATAGATCTTGGGCATGCCTTGGTTTGCTCGGAGCTCATCAATGGTTACTTGGCACCTCTTGATAGTCTTCCCTTGTGCCCTCACCATCTCTTCTAGCTGCAGCTTCCTGTCCATCATATCATAGACAAAGTTCACCATCACCCGAGGCAGTGGCTCTAGCTGCACTGGATCTGTCATAGCCCATCCAAGTTCGGGGTGTGCACGAGGAAAGAAGCGATGAATGTCATGCTTCATAAGGTTAAAGCGAAGATAGCGAAGACCCATACACGCTTCAAAAGCAGCATCTTCAATGCTATCCTCTATAGTAGCTCGATGTCCCACGTGAGAGAACATCCTGTCCAGCTGATATGCCCCCTTGTCTTGCTTGTGTGCAAAGATGCTTGCCCTTGCCTTCCAGTACGTGTCCTCCAGTGGATGAGTGTACTCCCAGCAGACGTACTCCACGGCTGGATGCCAATCAGCGAAGTAAGCAGTGAGCATCCCCACTAGGCGAATATGAGAGACAGCATCCCCTCCATTCCTGTGGTAGATCCTCACAGTCCACCCCATTGGAGGAGGTGGCATATCTTCAGGAGCTTCATGTGGTGGAGGCGGGGGTTGTACTCCTCCATTAGCTTCCTCCTCACCATCTTCAATCTCGACGATTTCTGGATCTTCTTTAGGCTCAGGCTCTTCCTGGGGAGGTGCTGGTGCTTGGACTGGTGCTACAGGGATCTGCTCCTGTTCCTGAGGTTCTAGCTCTTGTGGCTCTTCAGTTGCATGCAGGGCACGAGGTGGGTAGTATCCTCCAGAGCTGATGCGGGCAGTCTTACGGTCACGGGCCATCTACAGAATTTTTAGATGAAGTTAGATTAGAGGCAAAATTCCATAATAGAATGAGACATAAGAAGCATAAAAATTTATCAAATAACAAGAGCAAGATAGTGAGCATAAAAATAGTGTAAAGATGACACTAAATCGACCATTTCTAGCTAGGCTTGCGTCCTACAGTCAACAAGAGCTCTGATACCAATTTGTCACACCCATTTATCGACCAAATGGAATGCTTACCCTTATGTGCGCCCAGAGATCAATCACACATAAGTTCACAAATTATAACAGAAGTATCATGGCAAATGTTATTACATCACGATATTTAAACACTTAGTCTTAACACAAATGTAGCGGAAGTATAAATAAAAATCTCTCGTTGTAGCTCCAGTCACAGGTACATTGACTGGTTGACAGCAAGACTAGTAATCCTCAGGGAAGTAGGCGTAGTAGTCACTATTACCTCCATCTGTTACCCATCCGGAATTTTTATCCAAATAAGAAAAATAAACAAAAGTAAGTACATCTCGTACTCAACAAGTGTAACATGGGGTTCATGAGGCTCAAAAAGGCATAATCATTGGTTTATCAGCATGTAGCTTTTAGTTAACATGATTTTAGCATATCAATAGCATCAAAAGGTCTCAATGTAAACAATAAACATATGATCCATGTGAAATGATTAATGAATAGCAAAAACATAACCATAAACAATTATTCAACTATTCCATAAGGGTCCAAGGCCACTCGTGACTGTGAGCACGGCTGTTATAACAGTTTTACACTCTGCAGAGGTTGTACACTTTCACTGTGAGTCGTGTTACCCAAATGCCCGGGTTAATTACTCCCAAAACACTACCAAGGTGAGCAGGCAAGGTAAACACTATGAAGTCTTTCGAAGGTTCGTCTAACAAGTTAGGGCCATTAGATTCACTCGGCAAACAGATGTAGAGCCCCCCTTCCAAATGGCACAATAACCCGCAGCCTATACACATAAGGACAGAGGCCGCACTATACCCGATTCGTCAAGCCATTCTTACGCCAAAAGGGTTACCTCTAACAAGCTAGAAAAGGTCCTTCTATATGACTAAAGCCAGAGCCATATAGCCCCCACAGTTGTACTGTAAGTCCCGGATGTTCGCTTACAGATGAGTCCTTATGGAGAGCAATTAGAGCATCAAAAGTAACCCACATGCTCTAATCCCCTTTAAACATTAATCAAAATCATCTTTTAATGTTTGTTGCATATTCCTCTAATCAATTTACATGATCATAGTCCATGTTTAAGCACTAGCCATACTACTCCATGCATCACAATAGGTACCAAGGTATAGGATCAATCACTATGTCATCCTTAACAAGAAATAAATGCATGATGATATTAATTGCATAAGGTGAATAGGACAACAAGGATAATCCCATGCTATACTTGCCTTGCTCAAACTGGTCCTGAAGATCTTGCTCGTAGCAAAGCTCTTGATCTCCAACGAATTGCTCACCGTCTATACTCGATCAACCAATATCAACAACACACATCCAGAGGCAATCATGCATAGACAAACAAGGCTATAATTAGAACAATACACCAACAGTAAGAAAATAAGATAAAAAGTCTTTAAAACGAATCTACAACTCGCTAGGATCACACAGACGCGAAGATCACGAAAAACGGAGCTAAAACGACAAAGTTATGAATTTCCAAAGATTTCCTATAGAAAAATAAATACTTTAATTAAAACTCGAAAATAAATTAATTCAAACCTACTGTATAGTTGTATATTTACATAGAGTTCGCAAATATGAATCTAACGCAATTTGAATGGACCAATTCGGAGTTAAAACGAAGATTCTACAACTAAAACAAACTGAATGGCAAAACTGTAAATATCAGAAAGCGTATTTTTCTTTTTCCGAAACGAATTACGTTTTCATTTAATAAATACGTATTTTCCAGATTACGCTTTGGACCACGGGTTATAAACGTGAAAACATCAGGGGCTCTTTAGCAAAAATGTCAGCCGAAATGGTATCTTCAAATAACAGCCGTCGATCTCCGATCCGACGGTCCAGAGCAGATCGGGGGAGGATACGGGCGGCGCGCCGGCCGGAATAGGGCCCGACGGCGGTCTCCGCGGCGGCGCCATGGTCGGAGATGTCCATCTCCCGCTATGGTGCACGAGCTTGCGAACGAAGAACACCAGCGGATAGAGAACATCAAGGCGAGCTCACCTAGGGCGGTATCGGGGCCGAGGATGAAGCGAATAGGGCGTGCGGCTCGAAAAGGCAGGCGGTGGAACTCGAGCTCGCGGTGAGCTAACCCTAGGCCTCCACGGGAACCACAACGAGGCAAGATGGGTTGCGGGAGGGGGCGCGGCTCCGTTTTTATACCCCGACGGCATCGCTATAGAAGGAAAGAAAGAGATTTGGAAATCGAATCGGATCGGGAAGAGAGGGAAGGCGGTGCGGAGCCGGAGGAAGGAGAAAGGAAGGTAGAAGGAGACACTGACAGGCGGGACCCACTTGTCGGCAACTCAAACGAAAAACGGGGCGGCGGCTGGCTTAGCGGGCCGCGCGCTCGCTGGCTTGGGCTCGGCCCACGAGGATGAGGCCGGCCGGGAGGGAGGGAAGAGCGGGCCGCGCGCGCTGGGCCATGAAGAAAACCGGCCCGAGAGCAGAGAGAGAATAAGAAATCCTTTTCCAATTTTTCAAATTCATTTTTCAAATGATTTTCAAATCAAATTTGAATTTGATTTAAACCACTCAATACAAAACTTCAAATGCAGCAGCATGAATGCTCAATCATGTTTCTACCCTTATATTTGATTTTAAATTTATAAAAAATATTCTTATTCTAAATTTGCATGCTTCACAAAAATAAATATAAAAATCACATTTTTCCTATTTTTCTTCTCTTCAAATTTTAGGGTGTTACAGGAAGAAAGGCACCTAATAAGGCTATTGCACAAAAATATGGTGTCCCAGCATGTGTAAATAAGCTTGCAAATATTGGGTACAACCTGCCTACTTATTCCTCCATGACGATACAAGCTATTAATGCGGGCTCTTATCATGATGTTGCGGGCTTTTGTGCAAGGATGGCTCAAAACAACCGGAATGATGTGGTAAGTTGAAGTTGAACTCATAGTATGTATCCAGATTTGTTGTTATTGGAAAGCTTAGTTCTCATATCCATTTTTTCTGCCAACACTTAATTACAGGTTGAGGACTATGACTTAACGTACACAGATTGCAGCTTTGAAGCCATTCTTAACCAAACAATGTATGCATTGAGTTATGAATAGAAATATGCCGATAAATGGCCAACACTCACTACGGAAGGATTTCAGGAGAAGCTGATTGCGACTAAGAGAGGATCATCTGACCCACCGACTTCTCAACCACCGCTAACCATCGTGAGTAGACCTTGTGCTCGTACTTTTGAAGTAAAGGAGAGTGCATTATTTAATGCCTTGGATTACGTCAATGACATTTGTGGATACCACATCGCGATCTACACTTCACCGAGTTGATAATACGATGTAGTCAAATTTGGCAGTGATCTACTTGTGCTTGAATGAACTTGGTGTGTAGTTGAACTTTGGGGTGTACTTGGACATCTCTAGCTAGTTTGTAATGACTTGTTTTTAAATTACTATGGTTTGTATGAACTTGATGAATGGGGGTGATCATTGTAATATATAAGCTCTTACTTCGTTAGTCTCGTTCTTATTTATGGATGACGTACAATAGTATAGCATATATAATACATGTACGAAAACTATTTGAAACGAAAACAAATTGAATGGAAAGAAACTGCAAAAGAAAAGAAAAAGAAAAAAGTATTATTTAGTCCCGGTTAGTATAACCAACCGGGACTGAAGGTGCCTGCTCTCGGGCTTAGCCTGGAGGCCCTTTTAGTCCCGGTTTAACTAGGACTAAAGGGCCCCCATTCAATCCCGGTTAACAAACCTGGGACTAAAGGGCGGGCCTTTAGTCCCGGAATGACAGTCCCGATTGAGAAACCGGGGGGTTTTCCAACCAGGACTAGTACCCAGTCCTGCACTAGTGAACCCGGAGGAGAAGCCGATGTAGGTTGCTCAGCGTCTCCTCTACTGTCAGCGGCGAGGTCTGTCTCGAGCATTTGTCGATCAGGAACGATATGGATCTACTTATAAGTTCACTCAAAATTAAAGACAAGAACACGACCGGTTGAAAACCTCAGCTCCTCACCCTGGAACTAACGATAGAAATGAGCTTGTCTCTGAATATGTTCGTGATGGTCCAATGTTTTGAAGAGAGCTTTCGTAGAAATCGAAGTACTGACAGAGAGAAGACATGGTCATTCGTGCATAGAATTAATCGACATGTTTTAGATGCGGACGAGCATGACGTGTCGATTTGGCAGTTTTGTCATCTGGTAATGGTGTTGGGTTAGTTGTTGAGTGACATCACTTATGCCTTCTTTAGCGGGGAAGTGGTCTTGTTTAGTGGTGTATCTTTATTGTGCGGGCTTTGTTGATGTCTTTAGTCCAAATACCTTGTGTAGTTGTTTTAATTGTTAGCTCTTAGTTGTTTTTATTGTTTATCTCTCTTTTAAAAAATATAATCAGCAGCTCTTCTAGCTAGTTTGATTCAAACAGTAATTTCCAGCAAAAGGAATGCATAGAGTTTGATAGAGTTTGGTTTTACCGTCAGTAGATTGGCGTGTTCCTTGTCTTTTCTATCGTTTGCTTCTTTCTTTTTCTAATCTGGAATCGTAACTTTCATCAAACTTGGAAGTGTAAGGAGCTGGTAGCCAAAGACAAAAATAAAAAAAAACTAAGACCTTTCTAACGAAGGCATTATGATTTTGTTACTTAAAAAAAGCATGGGTGGCTAGTGTTTTATTGTAACTTTTGCCTTCGTATTTATGTTGTAAATTATCTAGTGGAAATCATTTTTTTCAGTTATTTTATCGTTTGTTATTTTGTCTTAATGCATTTATTTTCTAATAATCATCTTATGTTATGTTGTATTTTTTAGCATTCATTATAATCTTGAAGATCTCATGTAAATACACATATTTTTTGTTGTTATCTGAGTTAATACAAACATTTAAAAATTGCTGGAAGAATATATTAATTTATTTATATTGATCTTGTACATATTTATTAGAGAAATTTTGCTGACGGACACCGTTCTTTGATGGGATTAGCTGTTCAACACCGCTATTTCATGTATTTGCCGAGTAACATTACAAAAACTGGTTAGTTTGCTCTTGGACACCGCACGTATTATGTTATTCATTTCCTCACAGTTCAAGAGAGAAGGTGGGAAAATGTTGCTTCTATCCTTGTCTTCAACCTCTAGTTGCTGACTGAGTATTTGTCGTAAGACTCCGGCCAGACATGGACAAGCACATGGGTGGAGCTCCCGGCGGCGCGGCCAGCCCTTGGGACGGCCCCTCCCCGCGGGCACGGCAGCACCTGGCGGTTGCGCGTGCAGGCCCATGTGCGGTGCGCACAGCGGCCCTCAGCAGCGGCGCCCCCTTCCCGTGTGGGCACCTGGTGGTCATAGATCCGGCGGTTGTGCCCTCCCCTTCCCTCTCTCCGGTGATGGCGGCAGTAGGGGGTCCTTCATCCAGCAGCAATGCGGCTCACCCCATGCACATGACGGCCCTCGGTGGCATCCGCCACCTCTCCTCTACTTCCTCTATGAAGCGGCGGGCGGCGGGAGAAGGCCAAGCTGGCGGGGCTAGGCGCGGCGGCAGCCGCGCTGCTGCTGCTGCTGCTGCTGCTGCTGCTATGCACCGCCTCGCTCCGCTACTCGGCCACCGCCATAGTCACATAAAACGGGTTCACCACCTTCGACCCTCGACCCAGGTTCGTCGACCCCGACCCGGGTTCACGGGTTCACTTTCGACCCGAAGTATAAAAATCTCTCGCAAGTAGCGTACCATGTACCACGACCCCGCACCTCGACCCCATCGACCTAGAAACTTTGTGACTATGGCCACCGCACTGCTGCTGCTGCTTTGGGCCGGTGGGGTCTCCATCGCTGCGGCGACGGAGGCGGCGGTGGATGTGGACAAGCGGGCCTTCTTCGCGCCGGCTACTGCGACCTGTTCGATGGGGATGTCGGTCTGCACCGCCGGGGAGCGTGCCCCTATGCTGGTCTCCTGCGCCAGCGCTTGTAGCTTCTTCTCCATCTCCGGTCAGTGTCTAACAGCAAACACTCAGTGAGCAGCTGGAGGTTGAAGATTGAAATGATCCATGATTTCCTCGAAGGGAAATCCACAGATTACATCATAATATGATAGTCCAGGAAGACTAAGCTATCACATTATCATTATTCAATTGATACCACAATTCAAACGTCGCGGAAATACAAGTTTACAAGGTATTACAACACATGATAACACATCTAAGTACATCGTTATTCTAGTGGAAACGCACATAGATCTTCATCAGAGTTGACGTAGTGTGTCATCGGGTGAAGGCTCCTCCTTCACGGGCAATCATCAGAGTAGGCGTAGATTGCCAGCGGGCGTAGACTTCATCTCCTCAACCAAACTTGAGCATAGGAACGAGATCACCTAATCCTTCTAATCTCCGTTGTCGTCGTCGTGGATGACATACAAAACCTGTCAAATATCTTTCAGTATGATTTGTACTGACCACTGGCTCCCATCCTATGCTTTGTGTTTGCTTTGTGATAAGTGGAATGCAAGGTAGAGCAAAAGGCCTATATATGGCTGTAGGTTTCCTATGCAAGTTCATCAATATTTTATAATAATTCATCAAGTTTTAACCCATATCATCCACACGTTCACTCATCCCATCACACACATCTCACCACACTCTCACTCTCTAGGCGGCAAGAATGACTCCCTCTTGTGCCTTGCCTCAATGGCCAAAGCTAGAAACCACAGCAAACCCAGGGGGAGAAGAAGAAAGGACTCCACTAATTAATCAAGGGAAGCGTAGGTCATAGGAATGTCCATATATGCGGATGCGGCTATACGTATAGATCAATCAACTCTGCAAAGTGTGTACACCTGGAAATCCATAAGATCAACATCATCGGCGCGTGCACCGCCTAGGCTGATACCAGGCTGTCTTCCAAACTAGTGCGATACCACCCTACCACTCAGCCCTAGGCCACCCCAGAGTCCACCGGCACGCTGAGACTGTTAGACGTAGTACCAGGCCCCCGAAGGTCATTACGCTGTCTTAGGAGGGTGTGGGTCACATGCCCATACCTCCCTACACTATCTGCTAACAACCCAACAGTAGTGGCACTGCCCTAGCAGGTCAACATCCGTCCCCCACCCAAACAGGAACGAGTGGTGTATACGAAGGGTCCTATGATCCGGTTCTCTCGACATACCAGTCCTTAGGAGGACCAGATAGGATATGTTCACAAAGGGGATAACCAACACACCATGCCTCAACGGCACCTCCATCCCGAAGAGTCGCCTCCTCGGAATATACTCCTCACACATGTACCCACCACAGGTACCTCTCGTAGGGAATGCCCAGATCACATCCCCCTGGCAAGACTCATCCAAAGACTCATCGTAGAATCTAGTCCGGTCAACTCAACCCTCACCACACACCCAAGACACACACCAAGATCTCCCCAAGTTATCACCAGTTTTAGTGGCACCATGTGCCTGAGCCACTCACAAACAATCCTCCACCAAGCATCACATCACGGCAGTAAGTAGTAAGTGAGCATCTAGCCTATCAGCGGGTGTGCAAGCTAAAGGTTGCGTCAAGGTAAGGGCTTCCAAGCGATTCTACCATGCAACCTATCATAGTTCAATTGCAGAAAATAAAGCACTAGCAGTTACATTATTTCATGTCTAATAGGATTCTACGAGGTTGGGTGGGACGTGGCACCTATTGATTGGTCGACTCTGAGATCCTCAGTGTACTCATAGTTGTTCTCCTCAAAGTCCTGTTGTCATCTGCGTCTCCTCCCTCCAATGGATTCCGGTTCGATCAACGTCATCCCCGATGTAACTACCTTGCTCGTACGACAAACAAAGCAAAGGAGCAATCAACCACTAACCAAAAAAAGACTGTGAATAAAGAGGCAACAAGGCACGGGAAGATCGAATAACACCAAAAGAACAGTGAAGGAAAAAGGACTTAGCCCTTGTGGAGGATGTTCGATCCTTAGGTTGAAAAGAGGCAAAAGTGGTTGTTTGCTAAGCATAAGCTCAAGTCACAGCCTAGCTAGTACTTCCCGGGTCAATTGTGTTGACCTATATGGCTTTAGGTATAATGGCCTAGACCCTAGCTCAGCTTAAGCAAACACAACGGGAAAACAAGGCTAGCCCTCATGAAGTGAGTTCATTTTTCCTTGGGCCAAAGAGGGGCGAGGGAGAAAGTGGGCTAGGCACGTCCATGTCACATCCTCGGTAGAGAAGGCACTCTAATGGTTGATCGGGTTGACTCACATGGTTCCGAAAACACGACATAGATGCTAACCTTGCTAACTAGAAGTGGTAGTCTGGTCTTTGAACCGATCGTCATGGCAAAAGACGGGATCAAACAGAGCGGGCTAAGGAGGAAGGGGAAACAGCTCCGATCTCTCTCAATCCGTACACCATTGTAGTTGGCAGGAACTGAAGAGAAGATGGAACGGGAAGAGAAAGAGAGGAGCAGTGGTTTGCTTCTTCCAATCCACACGCCATGGTAAAAGATGGGCATCGAAAAGGAGCGACACACAAGAGAACTCAAATGCCCAAATCCACTCATAGGGTACCAAGACCTACGTGCACTAAAAGGCACCTAGACACCCCTAGGGTCTTAGCGGTGCGGTTGTCACCGTGAAAACCTAGAGGGTGCTAAGATCTAAAATAGGTACAAGCATACAAGGGGCTTGAGCACGAAAGAGCCAAAGGAGGGCAAAGACACGGGATTCACTTTCCTTTGATCCACTCGCCATAGCTATCGACGGGAATTGAAGGAAAAGAATTAAGAAGGCAACAAATAACACCAAAGGGACACAAACAAGCAAAAGGGATTTTGGTTCCGCAGCACTTCGGTCGACATGTCATGGTGATAGACACGAACCGAAGAAATTAGAACAAGAAGATTTCAATCCACATCTTACTGGATCAACACGGATCGATAGGGGGGAGAAGAGAGGAGAGAAGAACAGTCTCCGCATTCTTCTGACCAACTTGCCATGGGAATGGGCTAGGGTTGAAAGAAGGACACACAAACCCCGCGGTTTCTTGATCCACACCAACTCATAAGGCTCCACGACCTAGGTGCAACTAGATCAGCACTATGCAATCCCTAAGGTTTGTAGCGATGCAGTTGTCTCCGTGAGAACCGAAGAAATGCTACGGTCAATGTGGCACAAGCATACGAGATGGTTAGGAAGAACAAAGAGCAAAAGAGACCAAAAGAGCAAAAGAGGTAGAGCCCGATGATCATGGCGAGGCAACTTGCGGCCATGAGCTTTACCCACACGAGTTGGCTTCCGTAAGTCCCACGGTGGTTGTCCCCTAGTTCGTCTCCTTTAGACTATGGTCATGATGGGCTCATCGTGTGCGGGTAGGAAGTGCACCGATATCGAGTCCATGGTGGCCACGTCCTAGAGCCATAGGAGGGGCCAACGATCACAGCACTACAAAGTCAACTAAAAACAAGGGGTCGAGTTATGCTCGGCATCATGGCCACGGTGGGACGAACCCACGACCGAAACATTCGAAGGAGGTACGATCCCTCGACCAGCTCAAAGCCCCGGTACACAAACAACAACACAAACACACAAAGAACCGACTCAAAGAACATGACATGGAGCAGCACATAACCATAGCACTTGAGATAGACACCATAGCATACGAGATAGACACCATAGCATAAGAGATAGACCGGCACGAAGGCACGGCACAGGCATAGATAGATAATCATGTGTATGAACAAGTATAGATGACAAGTATGAAATGAAAGGTAAAGCCAGAGCTGTGTCGATGTCGAGGATGGCGTTGACAAGGTTTCGAAAGGCTCGACCTTGGAGGCAAAGGGCTGCTGCGGCACGTTCCGGTGGGCTGCGGCTAGCTGCTAGTTAGCTGCGGCTGGCCACGGGCTGGTTGCGGCTTGCTGCAGGTGGCCGGACATGGCTGCTGTGCTTGGGAGAGGTGCTGCAGCGGCGTCCTGGGTCGGGGGACACGTTCTGCAGCGGTGGTCCACCGGCAACAGTAACGTCCGGGTCCAGCGGCTCGACGACGTCCCCGGCAAACTGCAAGATGGTGACTTGGAGCAGGGGTGCGCCATGGTCGAGGAGTGGAGATGTGCCTTCCTTGCGACAGTGGAAGATAGTGGCACGAAGGCCCATCTCAGACAAGATGAACGGCAAGATCAACGACAGGAAGAGAAAATACAGGGCTTTGGGCCATGGTGGCTCACGGGCGGTGGAGGAAGGTGATGGGTCGATGGCGAGGTGGTGCTGGCTGCAGTGGTTGGAGGCCACGATGTGCAGTAGGAGGCCGGCGTGGAGGTAGATGTGCTCCGAGTCCAGCATGGCGAGGAGGAGTTCCGAGGACCTGGTGTCGTAGCTCGGTGAAGGGATGGGGCTCGACGTGGACGTGACTTAACAGAGCAGGGCGCGGCTCGCGGTCGGCAAAGAGGAAGGTGATGTGAACTAGGGTTCCTGATCTTCCGAAAGGTTCTGATAACTCTCGATTTGGTGGAGTCACGACACAATTCGATCCAGCTTCCGAACAACTCGGCTCTGAACCCCACAATCGCAGCACCACGACTCCTCTGGTTATCGACCGGCGTTGCACGGTCGACCTCGCCAAGAAGGCTAAGTCCTTGCCTGCGAATTGAGAACACACGCAAGAACACAAAGGAATGCAACCAAATTGTAGATGAATGATTAATCTCACAAAGTTGGGGTCTCACAAACCGACGACGGCGGTGAAACTGTTATCAACAGAATAATCTAAGCAAAACTCAACCCTAATGTAGGCGGCGACTACTTATTATATAGCCTAAGGGACGTCAAGGACCCCTATTCACGTCCCTAGGGAGCGCCGACACGTTACAAGGCCCAAACGGCCCAAAAGACGGCGACACAGCGCCTTGATAGATTCTGGACGGTGAATTGTTTCGACGATTCCCGTTGATTCCGAACAGCTTTTGACGTGGGACCAATTGGGTTGGCTTCCTTATCAAATAAGCTTTCCATCCATATATAGATCATCGAAAACGGAGTCCGGACGCGTCCTGGGTGACCAGTTCAAGGCAGACTGGTCCTGGATTCTGAGGTGGACTCGAACTTGATTTGGGCCTCCACCTTGGTGACTCGAACCGGATAAGCTTTGGGCCTTCTTCTCGATTTGGATGCCCTTGCTGATCTCCTTGGCCTCCATGTAATTCTCCAAGCATGGTCATATGTGTGGAGGCCATGTCCTCATCGGAAGGTGCACCTCCGATGAGGGAGTTCGATGTCGTGGTGGTGTGGTGGAGTAGGAGCCTGTGGTGGTCGCGGAGGACGATGTCACGGTGGCGAGGCACGGCACGGCATCGTACAGGAGGGCGTGGCGTCGGGGTCGACGGTGCAGGTCGAAGCAGAGGGCGCTGATCGGAGGCGATGGAGCTCGGGTTTTTACTCGATGTGCAGTAGCAGACCGTGTTAGTTTGTTTCACTTACATTCAGTTTGTTCAGTCACACGTTGTAATCCCATTGATGTCGTAGTTTTGGGTTTAGACGTAGAATTACGGGTGACAAGAGATGTGCCCTGATCACACCGTGACCGCCAGTTGTGGCTGCGCCCCGTCATGACGTCGTGCAAGCATGTCCCGCGTCGCTCCGGAAGAAGGGCATACGTGGTGCGCGTCGTGTGGCAGGGTGGACGGGCCGTGAGCCCATGTATCCATCTATATTGAGTAATGAAAACACCTAGAAAAGTTGCGGCAGTTGCGTAGTGCAAATTCTCTTGCGTTCTTCCAGTTCTCGTGTGCGTGTGTTCCAGAACTTGTGAACTCACCGCGGTGACCATGGCTGGGGCTCCGCCGCTGATCTAGGGACCGGCCAGCTCGGCTTGGTTCCAACAATTGATATCGGAGCCAGTGAATGTTCTATAGCGGTTCGATCAGTCCACCACGATCGCTGGTGTTGAAGAAGTTCAAGGGAGATTCAAGGAAGCCACCGGAGAAGGAGATGGGTGACTCGCGGCTGGGATCCAGCATGGCGACGTCTGCAGTCAAGGAAAGCTCCCTGGTATGGCCCATGCTCACACGCACGAATTATGCAGAGTGGGTTATGTTGATGCAAATCAATTATGAGGCCATGGAGATTTGGGAGGCGATTGATCCAGGGACGGGAGTCAAATGATCTCAAGATCGTCAGGCCATGGGCGCGCTGATGAGATCGGTGCCAAAGGAGATGTGGGGAACCCTAGGTGCCAAGAAGACGGTGAAGGAGGCGTGGGAGACGGTGCGTACGATGAGAATCAGAGCTGATCGGGTAAAGGAGGTCAACGTATAGAAGCTCCTCAAAGAATTCGAGAACATAGAATTCAAGGAGGGAGAAAGCGTTGAAGATTTTGGGATGAGGATCACAAATCTCATCGCCAACATCAAGTCACTTGGTGAGACTCTGGATGATGCTCATGTAGTTAAGAAGTTCCTACATGTTGTTCTTGCCTGTTTCAATCAAGTGGCAGTTTCAATCGAGATGTTTTGTGATGTGAAAACACTCTCAGTTGAGGATTTGGTGGGAAGGCTTCGTGCAGCTGAGGATCATTTTGAAGACAAGGTAGAGCAAATCACTGACAAGGCTGGCCGTTTACTGCTCGCTGAAGAAGATTGGCTTGAGAAACACAAGCATCGTTTCCATTCCAATCCAAAGGAGGGAGGTAGTGGCGGTGGTGGTCAGGTAAAGGGGAAGGCACCATCTCGGTCTGATGGAGGCGGTTCAGGCAAATTAGGAGCAGTAAAACTCACCTCTGAAGGTATGCCACAGCGCAAGGGGAGGTGCCACAATTGTGGCATCTATGGCCATTGGGTAGAAGACTGCAAGCGCCCTAAAAAGCAGAATGAGGAGAAGCGAGAAGAAGCAAATGTCGCCATGGCAGGGATAAATCAGGTGGTATTGCTACTGGCATCATCCAGCGGCGTTGTGAAGGTGCCAAGTCAAGTTGTTCACCTTGCTGAGAAGAAGGTTGTGCCTGTGGAATGTGATGAGGGCACGTGGGTGTTGGATACGGGAGCCAGTAATCATATGACAAGCAACCAATCCGCACTAGCACGCCTAGACAAAGGTGTACGCGGGACAGTCCGTTTCGGTGATGGATCTTGCGTCGACATCTGTGGCCTAGGTTCAATGATCATGGAGGGACGGCATCGACAGCACAAGGTACTCACTGATGTGTACTATATCCCTAAATTGAAGAGCAATATAGTGAGCCTTGGGCAGCTAGAAGAAGGGGGGGTGCAAGATCATGCTAGAAAATGGTCGTCTGAATATTTATGATTGTGAGCGCATATTGTTTGTCAGTGCACCTCACACTGGGAATCGCCTGTACAGACTGAAGATTAATGCAGTACCACCAGTGTGCTTACTGACAAACACATCTGACACTGCGTGGGTTTGGCATGCAAGGTATGGGCATCTCAATTTCAGGGCACTTCGTGATCTCAGTAAGAAGGGAATGGTTTCTGGTGTTCCAGAGATTGACAGGGTTGAGCAAGTGTGTGATGGATGTACTCTTGGGAAGCAGCATCGAGCCTCATTTCCTCAGTCATCCTCTTATCGAGCTAAGAAGGGATTGGAGCTCTTTCACACAGATCTTTGTGGACAGATCAGCCCAACTACTCTCGGAGGTAATTCTTACTTCATGTTAGTAGTTGATGACCACAGTCGATATATGTGGGTTGAGTTACTCAAATCCAAGGATCAGGCATTGGCTTGTTTGAAAAAAGTGAAAGCTAGAGCTGAGAATGAACTGTAGGGAAAACTGAAAGCAGTAAGAACTGATAGGGGAGGTGAGTTCAACTCAAGTCAGTTTTGCTTGCTGTTCATCTGAAAAAATTGATGTGTTGTCTCGTACATACGTTTTGCTTGCTGTTCATATGAGTGTATTTGCTTGCTGTCTCGTACATACCAGAAAGGATGCATTTGCTTGCTTGCTGTCTCGTACATACCAGAAAGGAGTGTCAGTAGTAGTGTCGTATACCAGAATCAAGCTAATGGTAATCATATGTTCTGTTGCTATTGTAGATGGTTTTGTTTGATGACGATGAAGATAATATCATGAACCAATTCTTTGAAGATGATGATGAGTCCGATGATGATGCTCTTATCTTGAGCTTGATTGCACATGATGAACAAGAGCAGAGAAGGAAGAAAAGGCGACGTGGATCAGTACCTGGACGCGAGGTGGTTTATAGAGGCATAATGCTGGAAATTTGAGAATTGTCGCCGACTATTTTGCATATGTACCAGTGTACAATGACAATTTTTTTATGAGAAGGTTTCGGATGTCAAGAAATCTTTTTTTGCGGATTGTCAATGGTGTTGAAGCTCACGATGACTATTTTAGGCAAAGGCCAAATGTTGTAAGCCTACTTGGTGCTATTGCATTGCAGAAGGTGGTTGGCTCAATCTGTATGCTAGCATATGATGTAGCAGCAGATTCAATGGATGAGGTAGTGAGATTAGCAGAAAGCACAATGATTGAGGCCTTCAAGCATTTTGTTGAAGCTGTAGTAGATGTCTATGGAGATCAGTACTTGAGAGCACCAAATGAAGAGGACACAAGGAAGCTTTTGTCCTCAAATGAAAGGAGAGGATGG